>OZ012740.1:72806938-72846938 GCA_963859935.3 Lathyrus sativus | reverse complement strand
GGGATAAAGCTTTCTAGAAGCATTTTAAACACTTGTATTTGTATTACATTTGATTGTAAACCTTAAGAAGATCCAGTTAGGATCAGTAGTTCTTGAGAAGACTTTGAACAGTTGTTCTTAGTGCTTACTATTGTAATCAGTTGATTAAATAGTGGATTAAGTCCTTGATTGAGAAAGGCAAATCACTCTAGGAAGGGTGGACTGGAGTAGTTAAGTTCAACGAACCAGGATAAAAATACTTGAGTTTTTATTTCTAAGTTTTAATCTTCATACTTATTCAACCCCCCATTCTAAGTATTTTCTCACCTTCAGTTGGCATCAGAGATCCGGTTCTGTGTGTGCTACCACTTAACAGTGACAATAAAGATCCAATGATAAATACTTTGATATATATTTGGTTGTTACTATGGCTGATAATACAATGTCTAACATTAACAACAAATATGAAGAAAGGGACAGAATCAGCACCAAACCCCCTATCTTTGATGGGGAGAAATTTGATTATTGGAAAGACAGGATTGAAAGTTTTTTCCTTGGATATGATGCTGATTAATGGGATCTGGTCATAGATGGATATGTTCATCCCACTGATGGGAATGGCAAGAAAATAGACAGAAAATCTATGACAGATGCTCAGAAGAAAGAATTTAGAAATCACCACAAGGCCAGAACAATATTGTTGAATGCAATATCTCACACTGAGTATGAAAAAATTACAAACAAGGAAACTGCATTTGACATGTTTGAATCCTTAAAGATGACTCATGAGGGAAACTCTCAAGTCAAGGAAACAAAGGCTCTGGCTCAGATCCATAAGTATGAAGCCTTCAAGATGGAAGACTCTGAATCTGTTGAAGCTATGTTCTCCAGATTTCAAATACTTACAGCTGGACTAAAGGTTCTGGATAAAGGATACTCTACTGCTGATCATGTGAAAAAGATCATCAGAAGCTTACCCACCAGACGGAGACCTATGGTGACAGCGCTGAAAATGGCTAAAGATCTGAACAAGATCTCCTTGGAGCAACTGATCAGTTCACTAAGAAGTCATGAAATTGAACTTGAGGAAGATGAACCTCAAAAGAAAGGTAAATTTGTTGCTTTAAAATCTAATAAATCTGCTAAAGCATTGCAGGTAATAGAGGAAAGCTCTGAAGAATCCTCATCTGAAGATGAGGATGAACTACCCATGCTGTCCAGAAGAATAAACAAACTCTGGAAGCATAAAGGAAAGAAGTTCAGAAACTTCAGGAAGCCTGACCAAAGAAAAGAATCTTTTGGACACACAAGATCTGGCAAAAAGGAGGTTGTCTATTATGAATGTAAAGAACCTAGACATTACAAAAATGAATGTCCAAAGGTGCTGAAAGAAAATCCTAAAAGAAAATTTGATAAGAAGAAAAAGGTTCTGATGGCCACCTGGGATGATTCAGATACATCTGAATCTGAATCTGAGTCAGAAGAAGAATGTGCCAATGTAGCTTTGATGGCAGACATAGAAGATCAGGAGGAAGGAACTTCAGGATTTGAATCTGACTCTGATGCTGAAGAGGTCATGGCTAAACTCACTAAAGAAGAACTTATCAAAGTGTTATCAGAAGTTCTGAAAAGCTATAACAATATTAAGCTCAAATACAAGAAGCGTCAAAGCAATCTTGTATCTGAGAATAATATTCTCAAATCAGAAGTAGCTGAGCTAAATGAAAAGAACTTAAAATTGAAAAATGATTCTGAATTAGCTCAACAAAACTCTGATTCTGAAATTGAATCTGAATGCAAAAATATTTTGGAAAAATATGATTATAGCTTTCAGAAGTTTCTTGCTAAAAGCATAGACAGAAGCAAAATGGCTTCTATGATCTATGGAGTTAGCAGAAATAACAGAAAAGGAATTGGATATGAATCCTCCTCTGGAAAGGATTTAAATCCAAAACCTGTTGATAAAATTATCATCAAGAAAACTCCTTTATATTCACACTTTAAATTTGGTCACTTGAATGATATTGAACAAACACGCTCTGAAAAGAATATTCATATGTTTAAATCTAAGGCTAGTCAGAATAAACCTTATGTTGAAAAACAGAAGTTTAGACAAACCTTCAGAACAACTAACCCTAAAGGACCCAAGAAGATCTGGGTACCTAAAAGTAAAATAATTCATGTTGCAGATATTCTTAGCAGCAAGGTCAGGACGCCAATCATGGTACCTGGACTCTGGATGCTCACGACACATGACAGGAGAAAGGTCTATGTTCCAAAGCCTGGAGCTTAGATCTGGAGGTGATGTGAAATTTGGAGGGAACCAGAAGGGCAAGATCATTGGATCTGGCACCATTGGAAATGGTAAACTTCCCTTTATTACTAATGTTTTACTTGTTTAAGGGTTAAAGCATAACTTATTGTCCATAAGTCAATTAAGTGATAATGGTTATGATATTACCTTTAATAAAAAATGTTGTAAAGCTATTAGTCAAAAGGATGGCTCTATCTTATTTAATGGTAAGAGGAAAAACAACATTTATAAAATAAATCTTTCAGAACTTAAGGTTCAGAATGTAAAATGTCTCTTGTCTGTTAATGAAGAGCAATGGGTCTGGCACAGAAGATTGGGGCATATTAATATGAGACGTATATCTCAGATTAATAAACTTAATCTTGTCAGAGGACTTCCTAATTTGAAGTTCACCTCAGATGCTTTTTGTGAAGCATGCCAAAAAGGGAAGTTTTCAAAATCATCTTTTAAATCAAAAAATGTTGTTTCTACTTCCAGACCACTAGAATTACTTCATATTGATCTGTTTGGACCAGTGAAAACTGCATCCATCAGAGGCAAGAAGTATGGATTGGTCATTGTTGATGACTATAGTAGATGGACATGGGTAAAGTTCTTAAAACACAAGGATGAGTCACATTCTGTGTTCTTTGACTTCTGCAAGCAAGTCCAGAATGAAAAAGATTTCAAAATTATAAAAGTCAGAAGTGATCATGGTGGTGAATTTGAAAATAAATATTTTGAAAAATATTTTAATGAAAATGGCATTGCTCATGATTTTTCTTGTCCTAGAACTCCACAACAAAATGGGGTTGTAGAGAGGAAAAACAGAACTCTGCAAGAAATGGCCAGAACCATGATCAATGAGACCAATCTGGCAAAACACTTTTGGGCAGAAGCAATCAACACAGCCTGTTACATTTAGAACAGAGTATCTGTAAGACCTCTTCTGGAGAAGACTCCATATGAACTGTGGAAGAACAGAAAGCCCAACATTTCATATTTTCATCCCTTTGGATGTATTTGCTATATGTTAAATACTAAAGAAAATCTGAACAAGTTTGATTCCAAAGCACAGAAGTGTTTCATGCTTGGATATTCTGAATGCTCTAAAGGCTACAGAGTATACAACACTGAGACAGATTGTGGAAGAATCTATTCATGTTAGATTTGATGATAAGCTTGGCAATAAAAAGCCAAAGCAGTCTGAAAACTCTGCAGATAGAGAAGTAGTCTTCACAGACTCTGAAGTCCCAGGGGCAGACAAAGCTCAAGTGAAGGAACCAGAAGTAACGCCAGATGCTATTCCTTTAACTTCTCAGATGAACAATATAAACATTTCTGAAGAATCAACTGTTAGAGGATCATCATCTAGAATTAAAGCTTCTCATCCAGAGAATGTCATTATTGGAAAGAAGGATGATCCCATCAGAACAAGATCCTTTCTAAGATCATCTGAAGCATCATTATTTGGACTGGTGTAAGTAATTGAACCAACTTCTGTAGATGAAGCTCTGCAAGACAATGATTGGATTATTGCCATGCAAGAAGAGTTAAATCAATTCACTAGAAATGATGTGTGGGATTTAGTTCAAAGACCAAAAGGATTCAATATAATTGGAACAAAATGGGTCTTCAGAAATAAGCTAAATGAGAAATGAGAAGTTGAAAGAAATAAGGCAAGGCTTGTTTCTCAAGGGTACAGTCAACAAGAAGGTATTGATTACACTGAAACTTATGCTCCAGTGGCAAGGTTAGAATCTATACGCCTTCTTATTTCATTTGCTGCACAAAATAACATCACTATGTATCAGATGGATGTTAAAAGTGCCTTTCTAAATGGTATTATAGAAGAAGAAGTTTATGTCCACCAACCTCCTGGTTTTGAGAGTGAAAAATTTCCAGATCATGTTTTCAAACAAAAGAAATCTTTATATGGTTTAAAACAAGCTCCCAGAGCTTGGTATGAGAGATTGAGCAATTTTCTTCTGGAGAAAAATTTCATCAGAGGCAAAGTGGACACAACACTTTTTTGTAAATCATTTAAGAAAGATCTTCTAATTTGTCAAATTTATGTGGACGATTTAATATTTGGATCTACCAATACTATGCTGGGAAAGGAGTTTGCTCAATGTATGCAGGCAGAATTTGAAATGAGCATGATGGGAGAACTGAGATTCTTTCTAGGAATCCAAGTCAATCAAACTCCAGAGTGCACTTACATACATCAGACCAAATATGTTAAAGAACTTATGAAGAAATTTAACATGACTGATAGTAAGCTGGCAAAGACTCCCATGCATCCAACTAGCTCACTTGGCAAGGAAGAGGTAAGTAAGAAAGTAGATCAGAAACTCTACAGAGGTATGATAGGATCTCTTCTTTACTTAACTGCTTCTAGACCTGACATATTGTTCAGTGTATGCTTGTGTGCTAGATTCCAATCAGATCCTAGAGAATCACATTTGACAGCTGTCAAGAGGATTCTAAGGTATCTGAAAGGTACTTCCAATGTGGGTTTGTGTTACAGAAAATCTGATGATTTCAAATTAGTTGGATTCTGTGATGCTGACTACGCTGGAGACAGAGTGGAAAGGAAAAGTACTTCTGGAAGTTGTCAATTTCTAGGAAGAAATCTAATCTCTTGGTACAGCAAGAAGCAACCCACAATTGCACTTTCAACCACAGAGGCAGAATACATTGCTGCTGCTGGATGTAGCACGCAGATGCTCTAGATGAAAAGTCAGCTAGAAGATTATCAGATATTTGAAAGTAACATTTCTATCTTCTGTGATAATACTTCTGCTATATGTTTGTCTAAAAACCCCATTTTACACTCTAAGGCAAAACATATAGAAATTAAGCATCATTTCATCAGAGACTATGTTCAGAAGGGAATCATAAATTTGGCCTTTGTTGATACAGATCATTGTCGCTACTGCGAAAATCGGCGCCGGATGAACAGAAGAGTCGCCACCGTGCGTTATTTATCCCAAAGGAGGGAAAGGAAACGCTCGAGGTAAACCTACCGCAAAGACGGGAAAGGAATGGTCATCGGAACTAAATCCTGGATTCGGGAGTCGGTTACGCAAGGGGAAGGTATTAGCACCCCTCACGTCCGTCGTACTCGACGGGATCCACGCTTGTTTTCTAGTACGGATTGTTATTCTATCTAAGCTAAGGGTTAAGGGTTAAAAGAAAATAAAATGACTCGGCAAAGTATCGCACTTTATGCCTACGTATTCCCGTCTGGAACGAGAAATCAGAGTCAACGTAGTTCGCCTACCTACGGGAAAGGAGGGGAAGGTTGCTCGCTAGGATATCGCATCCTATGCCTACGTACTTTCATACAACATGAAAGATCAGAGAAAACGTAGTTCGGGCCACGTACGACACAAGTCTGTCTTGATTGTTTTTATCTCCTTCTAAAAAAGGGTTTTTCTGCTTAACAGTCCAAGCGGACAAAAATGACGTTTTGATGAGTTCACATTCTTTTACGGAAGAAGTGTCTTTTATTGTGTTTGAAATATTTATTGTGTTTTTCTGGTTGTTTTGAGAAAGAAGAGACAGAACTCTAACCTATGGTTGCAAAGGGAATCAAACTAACCTACTGTTATCATGCATGGGTTAAGACCTAATGTCTATCATGCTCCTCTCTTGCGTAGAGAGAAACAGAGATCCTAAGGGATAAACGGAAACAGAAACAATAGCATATATACAATAAAGCAGTAAAATGCATGGATGCAGCAATACAAGCGAGGCAAGGGAGTCCCACTCAACCTCGAACCTAGAAAACAACAGGAAAAAGCGAACAAAATTCGCTTCCAACCTAACAGGGAAATTAGCAAGCAATACAGTCAGGGAAATTCAAACAATACATCAAAAATTATAAACAACAAAAATAAACAGCAAACAGCAGGCTTCATCAACATTTGTCTTCAAGTCATCTTCAAACATCTACAAGCTTCAAGCAAGCATCAGTCTTCATCTTCACAGTCTTCAAGCAAGGCCTCTATCTTCAATCTTCAGGGCTTTTCTTCAAGTCTCACTCTCCAAGATGAGCAGCAGTCAACAAGATGAATTAGATGCTAAGCAGTCGGTTGCCTACCAAGGGTGGCCTACTGACTGTTAGCATGATACAGACAGTTTTCTCTCAAAAGTTCTATCTTTTAAATACATTCAATAATCCTTCCAAAGGAAGGAGGTGAATATTTAAAAGAGACTTTGAATCATAGAGAAAGGATGGAGGCAAACAAGACCTTCCATGTTTGTGAATCAAGTTTCTATGCTAGAGCTCTACCTAGCTCCTAAACCTTATAACCTTCAACAGCTGCCAGCAAGATATACTCCTCATCAACTCTGGAAATTGGTCTTCATTCCTTGTCTTCAATGGGCTTCATCAGCAAAGTCTTCAGCTCAAACCCAAACCCCAAGCAGGCCCAATACCCCACACAGTCAAACAAATAACCCTAGAGAGGGCACACCACACAATCAATCAATTACAGAAAATATACTAACAGTAATAATAGAATAGGGGAATTCCTAGCATTTTCTAAGGGATCTATCACTTACCCATAATACCCCTATAGTCCCCTCTTAATTTGTCCTAAAGAAAACCCAAAAAGAAACTTGTTTTGTTATACCTATATTATATTCACAACCTTAATTGACTATCCTAATAGTTTCTAAATAAACTACCTAAAATAAATCCTAAAAAAATGGTCTAAAAATCAGGGGGGCACCTAATATCCACATCTAGTTATACTAAAAAGAATAGGGTGAAAATCCTAAAGGAAACTCTCAAACTAAATTCAACAAATAGTAGCATAAACCAAAAGAATTAAAAAAAGCTATTAAATGTAAAAATATGCAAAAAATATGAAAATGCAATAAAATGGTAATTTTATTTTTTTATATTTTTCTTGACAGAAAATAGAAAATGAGAAAAAAAGTCTCATTAAAAAATATGCATTTTTCAATTTGTTATGAATTTTTAAAGTTTGAAAAAAATTTGGAGAAAGATTTAATATGGTAATGGCATGAGGGGTATGAAAAGAAATAAAATGCATTTGAATTGGATGGGCCCAGAACATGGGGGGTGCGCCTAGCATGGCGCGCCTGGGCCCAGCAGAATTCAGAAAATTAAAACAAAAACAGAAAAAAAAGGTGTGAATAGCAGGTTATATAGTGCAAAACGAATGGGCTTGGAAATAGGGGGTGGGGAAATCAAAACGTTAAGCCCATGAAGACTTCATTTATCAAAACGCATAGTTTTGATGATGCTTCCTCCCTCCCAATTTTTCTTGCGTGATCGTGGCCGTTGGATGTATTTTTGGTCAAATGTTCTTGCATGCAATCAACGGCCAAGATTATGTCTTCTCCAAATTGATGTTAGGGTTTCATAAACTCCATGAACATAAACTTCATGCACCAATCTTTACCACCTTTGTTCTCTCTCATTACTCCATCAAATTGCATGATCCAAGAACCAAACTTGGCTAGAATTTTATGTAGAATCCAACTGTGGCAATGGTTTGCATTAACACTCTCTCTATCATGCTAATCGAACAGTACAACTCCATGGATCCAAACTTTCTTCAATTTTCGACCATCATAAAACTCAACAATCTTTGTATATAATTAATCCTCATGCTATGCTGATCACAACCAACCAATTCTCATGCATTATAACCCATTAAATAGTGTGTTCTACCTCCATCAAGAATCAACCTCCATTAATGAAACCTCTCTAATTGATCTAAAACTCATCCAAATGAATCACCTAATGGTCTCTAATGGTTTCACAACAAGAACTAGCCCTAGCCATGCCTAAATCAAAGTGTGGGGAAGATTTTGCATACCTTGACCCTACAATGGTAGATGTTGAAAAGCTTCGAACCAGGCCTTGTGGATCTTCAAGAATGGTCTCTAGGTGATGAATAATACTCTGCTTGCACAAGATTTGATGGAGATGGCTTGTATCTTCAGATTCAATCCTTTTTGCTCTCTTGCAACTTCACTTGAAAAGCTCCAATTCTTCAACAATGGAGGATCACTCTAGCATGAACATGTTTAGGGAGGTTTGTAGTGATGATTTGTGGAAGAAAATGGAAGGGTAATGAAGAGAAAAATGAAGTTTCAATTCAATTTGCAAATGGAGAATTTTTGGTTCAAACTCTTTTCTCTACCACCATTAACATCAACAAGCACCAACCTTTCACCAATGGAAATTATGATCAATATATAGACTGATTTAGAAGGGTCTAGAATCATCTAGATCAATCTAGTAGCAACTTGAACTTTCATGAAGTGATATTTTGCATTTCACTTCCCACCACATGAGATATCATGACAAAATCCTTACAACTTGAGTAATTCACTTGATTTTCTCCTTAAGTGGTATTTTGGACAAGATACAAAGCTTAAACACCTTGTTTATGAAGCTTTTCTTTGTTTTGGTTTGGTATGCCATTATGCAAGTAAGACTTTTACAAAGCAACCCCAAGATTTAAGCCTCAAATCAAAATTGTGGCTGAACCAATGTTCTTAAAATGTCCTTGGGAGTCAAAATGACCTATCATATGCCATGGTTTGGATTTGGAACTTGGATTTTAGGATTTTCCATTTCACTTGAATTAATTTATACCCCATTTTTAGGCCATTTTTATCACTTTTTGCTATGAGCTTTTCCAACATCTCATGACCACCCTACTAGCCTTAAAACATCATTCTAAGCAACTTTGATGTTGAAGGTTTTTCCATTTGAAGCTTGGAAGTAGGAGATATGGCCATATGCTTGAAATGACCTATAATTTCCAAATGACCAAAATGCCCTTTGCTTGCCAAAGTCATAAGTAGAGTTCCACAAATCAGATGAAGGCATATCATACCTTTCTAGAAAGCTAAGATCATGAGGAACAACTCTCATGTTGACCAGAAATTAATTTGAAAGCTCCTAGAGGGGTAAAGGTTGCTTGGAAGTCAAGTAACTTTCACAGACAAATTTCAGATGCCTCTGATGACCTGTAACTTGCAAGAACCATAACTTGAGTTCTATAAATCTCCTTGATGTCTTCCACCACTAAAATTAAAGGTCTTGAGATACTCTACAAGTTTCATGTTGGCCAAGGATCCATTTGAGACATGCATTTTGAATTATCTTGCTGGGAAGTTTACCCTAAATCAGGGGATTTTACACAGAAACCCTAATTTAGAAACCTCTCTTCTTCTTGATTTCTCTTGATTTATCCTTGGCACAACACCACATCCATATCTACATGTCAAATGAGGCATCCCACATCTTTCAAACAGGCCTTGATGCCCTTCAATCAAGCATTTGACCTAGGGTTGACCCAGGGTTGACCCAGATGAAACCCTAGTTGACTGTCTTCAACTGCAGCTCTTGTAATCACATCAATGACTTGTCTCGCTTTCAAAATGACCCTCTAGGTCTTCCATGATGTCCATATACCCTCCATGACCTCAATTCATAGCTCACCACTTCTCTGATGATCTTCAAATACCCTCAAGATAGGGGATAGATCCACTACTTGGTCCACTAACTTCTCAGATTTCAATTTCTTTCTGATGACTTGGATGTGCTTGAATTTGAATAATACCCTCTTGATATGCTCATAAGAATTGCATTTGGTCCCTTATTGGATGACTTGCCCATGCTATGCTATGCAAATGATTAGACTATGTACATGACTTTTTATGCAAATGACAATGCAATTGAAACATAATATCAGGTGGAATAAGTTGAGCAAATTTTAGGGTGCAACAATCATCAATGGGCAGATATTTTCACAAAACCCCTTGTTGAAGATAGATTCAAATTTATTCTGAAAAATATTGGTATGGATTTTTGTCCAGAATGATATTTGTCAGAAGCAAATTTTATAGATGCAAAAATGCCTAACACTCTGAAGTATTTCCTCTGATTGCTTATTTATTTTCTTTAATTATTTTTGTGAAACTCTAAACTAACAATCCTTAGAGGATCTGAACGTTGGTTAACACTTCATTTCTCAAGAGAATTCAGAAGCACATGCAAGCAAACACGTGTCACTTCAAATCTGCAAAGGTGGCGTGTACACTACTGAAGAGACGTTTGAGGTGAAGTTTGAATAGTGAAAATCTTGATTTTCCCCCCAAATTGTCATAATCAATAAATGCTTGAAATGATTTTATTCTTTTTCATTAAATGCTTTGTTTAAACGTGCTTTCTTCTGACTGTTTGTATGCCTAAATGTTTAGTATAAATACATCATTTCTCTTCATTTTCTCACTTTTCACATCTCAAACCTTTTATGCATTTCTGTCTTCTCTTCTCTCTTCACAAAAACCCTAAGCGTTTGACAAAATCATCTTCAATGGCAACTTCATCATCAACTGCTGCACAGTTTCAATCTACCATGGCTGCAGTGACTTCTGCTAATATGGGCGTAACTCCTTATACACCACAAAAAAAATTGCTAACACCTGTTGAAAAGCTGGAGGTTCTATGTGAATCAATGGTGGAATTTGATTCACTGGCTGAGAATGGGTTTGAATTTCGCTCCATTATAGGTGCTCAAGGATGGGTGAAGTATTTTGACAGACTTTTTGGACCAGTCTACCCCCTTTTGGTAAAAGAATTCTGGATACATGCTTCTGTATACCCTAAGTTCATTCTATCTTCTGTTCTAGGAAAAGAGATAATCATAACAGAAGATCTGATTAGAAAACTCATTGGCTATGAGGAAACAGATGGAGTATCACACTTGCCAACTGGGCGTGTTGATATGGATGAAGTATATGAGGAAGTGATGACTGCTGGACAAGCTTCTAATAAGTTCAAAGATCTGAAGCCTGACTACAAGATCTGGGCAAAGATTTTCATGGGATGCATTCATCACAGAAAGTCAACAAACTCTCCAGACTATGTCAACAATGAACAGCTCTACTTTATATATTGCTTAAGTCAGAGCACCAAGGTAGATCTTCGATATATTCTTTTTATGCACTTATGGAATCATATAAATGCTTCTAGAGAATATGTGAAAGAAAAAGGTCAGAAGATCAGAACTTGGATTCCTTTTGGAAGGTTAATCTCAGATCTTCTAACAGAAAATGGACTTGTAACTGCTCTGTACGCTGCTGGAGTCACAGAGGAACTGTAATTTATTTTGGGAAAGCCTCTGAATGCCAAAAGTCTTCAGAGACTAAAAATAGTAGAAGAACTCACAACAACACCCAAGAAGCTGAACATTTCTGAACTGAGTCAGAAGAGAACCCCTGTAGATGACTACCCTCTGTTCTATGCTGAAGAACCAAGGGAAATTATAGTAAGATATATTGATGATTGCAAGGCAGAAGGAAAGCCTATTCCTGCAGATATTATAAAGAGAGCAAGACAACCATTGCCTGTTGTAGTAGAAGAAACACCAAGAAAGAGGACTCAATCAGAAGCACAAGCTGCACCTGTTCAGAAGAAGCCCAAGATTGTTGAGAAGCCACAGAAGCTGCTAAAGAGAAAAGAATCTGGAGACACTCCCTCTGTTCCTGCTAAACGCATCAAAATCAAAGGTACTAAATCTTCTGTATCTTCTGCAAATACTATTGTTATAAATGATTCAACTGATAAGTCTATTCCAAAACCACCCCCTACACAAAAACAATCTGTTACTGCTCCACCTCATGTTTCTACTCCATCTCCACAAAAGTCTTCTAATCCTATTTCAACCTCACCCGTAAAACAATCCTCTGTACCAAAACCAACAACAACAAAACCACAAATTCAGACTCCACAAATTACAAAACCATCTGCACCACAAAAACCACAATCAGAACAACAACCAACAAAACCATCTGAACAACTCAAAGAAAAGCCATCTGAACAACAAACACAACCACAAGAAAAACAACCAGAAAAACAATCTGAACCTCTACCAGAAAAAGACTCTGAACATCAACAACAAAAACCATCTGAACCTCAAACACAACAACAAAAGAAACAACCTCAGTCAGAAAATCCACCATCCAAAACATCTGAACCCAATGCATCTGTACCAGTTAACTCTGAACCAATAAAAATTTCATCTGATCCACCCACATCTGAACCTCCATCAAATCCCTCTGAAAATCCCTCAGAATCAATCAACCCATCTGAAACCAACATCCCTGAGACAGAAGTTCTTGATGTTACACTACTAAAAACTGTGTTTCAAGTATCTTCTACCTCTTGAACACCAACCACTTCATCCAATTCCTCAGAATCTGATATACATCCAGATTTTCTGATATCTCCCTCTCACAGAGATTCTGAGGTAAACCAACCAGAACCCCCTGTATCTTCTAAATTTCTCATTCCAGATCTTACTCCCACACATACACCATTATCTGAAATCCTCATTCCAAATACTATCCCAACATCTACCCCAAGAACATCTATCTCATGTGCACAATTCTCATCTCTTTTTCACAACCTTTCCTATGGTTTCAAACTCAAAGATTTCTATGACAGAGTTGAACCATCTGACCCTATCACTCCTTTAAAACCCAAACTTACAATCACCCTACCATCTGTGCTTCTCACCTATATTCAATCAATGTCTGAAGTAGGTTCATTAGCAACAATATCATATTATGCTAAATCTGCAAAAGCTGTTACTTCAGCTATACCTGTTTCATCTGATAAACCTGCTGCTTCTGATGAACCTGCAAAATCTGCTTTTCAACCTTACTCTAATAAACCCTTTGATGTGGTTTCCTATCACACCAGAGCAAAACCCAATCTGTTGAATGCCTTAAATAGATCAAAACCTGCCAAATCCCCTGAAATTCCTTTCATACCATACTACCCTCCTCCTCTGATCTCCATTCAGAAATCCTTATTTCCACCTACTCCCCAACCAAAACCAATAACATTGGAGACTCTGTTACAACCCAAACCTAGACTAAATGTTGATCATTTATTTACATGTTTTTTGCAAGAAATATAGTTGTATTTAGGTACTGTACAGAGGAAGTGTTTAGCAACAATGGATGCACAAGAATCTGATGTCATCTGGAATGGATTCATCAACAGATTCAACACTATAGCATCAAATCTAAAGAACATATGTTCTGATGATGCGAAGCTCAGATTTGCTAAAGCTGCAAGAAGTCTGTTCTGGACTGTCAAGAGATCTGGACCATTACTTCTTACAGATGCTCCTCCATCATCAGAAGAAACTACTGAATCTGCATCTGAAGACAACCCTTTGGCCATGACTCTGGTAGAACTTCCTTATGGCTCTAATGCTCCAAGCTCTACATACCCTATGGAAATTGACTATGTTCAAGCTCCAGAAAATGTTCAACCTTCTTCATCTGAGATTAAGAAAGAACATCCAGATTTTGAGGATAAAATTGCTGCTCTGGAAGCTGGTCAATCAGAAATCAAGTCTTGGATGGCCAAACAGGATAAGAAGTCTGAAGACATGACTCAGTGGATGTTTCAACAGGATCAGAAGAATGAAACAATGGCTAAGTGGATGTCAAAGCAAGAACAGTCCTCTTCTGAGATCACGGATCTGTTGAAGATGCTTTTGTCAAAACACTCTTAGTTTTTTATTTTTTTTTCATTCTGATGTTTGCATCTAATGTTTGCTTATGTATTTTGAATATCTTCTGATGCATGTACTCTTGCTCTGAACTAAATTGAATGAATGTTTCAAAGTTTTCTCCACATGATTTATCTCCTTTACTGTTTCCTTTTATTTGTCTTTTTAAAGTTTTTACTTTTTGCTTATGACAAAAAAGGGGGAGAAAATATAGATCTGAACTGTTTAATTAAACTTCATCAGAATGAAACTTCAGACATATCTATTTTATCTAACATTAAATCTGAGTATTTCAGAACATATGATAAGTACACTCTGTAAAAGAAACTCTGAGACTATCAGATCATTTGACAATTATCAAACTCTGACTCTGAAATTTGCAAGACACTCTGACTCTCAAATGTTAAAAGAACAATCAAGATCTAACTCTAAAAATTACTCAAGACAAAAGGGAAGTTTCTATTCCTTATTTGTATTTAATTCAGGGGGAGATTCATCATCTCAGGGGGAGTTATAATTATTATATTTTCAATTAAACAAAATTTCTGATGTTTTTGTCATCATCAAAAAGGGGGAGATTGTTAGAACACAGATTGGTTCTTAATAATATCTCTATGTTTTGATGATAACTATTATGAAATTTTGTAATTAAGAATTATATACTCTAAAATTTGCTTGAGAGTTTTTACTGCAGATAGTAAAGGAATTAACACTCCAGAAGCAAATCAGAATTGAACATAAGAAATTTGCTAGACTCTGAAACGCCAGATGCATCCATTAGAAGATTCTGATTGCTGCCAACAGAAGATCCTGAGCGTAGCCTCCAGAAGGATCTGAAGCAGAAGCTCCAGAAGAATCTGAAGCAAGTCAGAAGCATCTGAACCAAAGAAGAATTCTGTATAAAGAGTTTTCAAAGCATAGTTATTACAGAAGATTCTGAAAGTACTAAAGCTGCCAGTACTGAGGATCTGACTCAAATATGCTCTGATCTTAAACACGCTAAAAGCACACCTGCTGCAGAAGACTCTGATTCAGCAGAACTCTGATCAACGTCAGAAGGCTCTGATCAATTTAGACTCTGATGGAATTTGCTGAAAATTGAAGAAGAATTATTCAAAGATTATATCCGTTGGAATGATCTAAACGACTCTTTCCTTATTTATAATAGACACAAGAACACAGACAAAAAGGATTTATCTGTGCTTTCTTCTTCTAGTAAAGGTCACTTGATGTGAAGACAAAAAGGCTCAAACCTTTTGGACACTCTTCTCAACGTGAAGCTCACCTTGGATCAGCTGCCTATAAAAGCAAGTCTTCACCCAACTTCTTCAGTTGACGTTTTTATCCAATAGAAATCAATATTCAAATCTCTCATACTATTCATATTCTTTCAAGAATTAATTTCTTTGTTCTTAATATTTGAGTGAAAAATCATAGTTGTGATAAAGCTTTCTAGAAGCATTTTAAACACTTATATTTGTATTACATTTGATTGTAAACCTTAAGAAGATCTAGTTAGGATCAGTAGTTCTTGAGAAGACTTTGAACAGTTGTTCTTAGTGCTTACTATTGTAATCAGTTGATTAAATAGTGGATTAAGTCCTTGATTGAGAAAGGAAAATCACTCTAGGAAGGGTGGACTGTAGTAGTTGAGTTCAACGAACCAGGATAAAAATACTTGAGTTTTTATTTCTAAGTTTTAATCTTCATACTTATTCATCCCCCCCCCCCCTTCTAAGTATTTTCTCACCTTCACATATATCTTATAAATCGCTTGAAGGATCTAGATAAGCATATCGCCAATGATATTTCTACTAATAAATTTTTGAGGTGTCTTAATAAGAAATGGAACCCCAAGGTCACCGTAATCAAAGAAGCGAATGATCTTAAAACACTTGATCTCACAACTTTATTTGAAAATCTAGAAGAACATGAGCATGAACTCACTTGCTTGGAAAAATATGAGAAAAAGCTTGAGAATAAGATGGAGAAGGAGAAAGGTAAGGACAAGGAGGTAGAAAAGAATTCTATTGCTCTAAAGACTTCATGTTTAAGGTCCTTAAAGAATGAGCAAAGTGATTATGAAACAAGAGATTACAAGAATTTCGATGATGAAGATATGGGGTTGTTTGTCAAAAGGTACCAAATGTATATAAGGAAAATGGAGTCAAGCACTCTAACAAGAACCTAATCAAATTTATAAGTCTATCTAACTCCTCAAAGAAAGATGAGAAAAAGAAAGGTAAACTAAGAAGTCCATGCTACAATTGTGGAGAACTTGGTCATTATAAATCATATTATCCTATGATCAAGAAATACAAAGAGAAAGACCATCACAAGGAATCTAGCAAGTCTAGAAGAGCATGTGATGATTGGGAGAGCGTAAGTGATTCGTCAAGCGATGAAAGCTCAAGTTCAAGTGTCGAATCGACCAAGATTTTCTACATGGCAAACAAAAAGAAGAAGAAGAATTTAAGTCTTTCTAAGCTTGAATCTATTAATGAATCATCTTATATCCAATTACAAAAAGCTTTTGATAATCTACATAGAGAAGTCGTAGATTCGTTTAAAAAGTTAGCTTCACACATAGAAGCTAATGTTTTAGAAACTGAAAAGAAGATGGAAGATCTTAAGAAATCTATGGTAGATATTCAAAAGGACAAAAATGAGGATGAAAAACATCCATGGTTTGGTTGTGAATCTGGTCACAATTGGCAAAAAGAGACAAATACTCTTCAAGATAAATTGAACAAAGCATTACAACCAAAGATTATATTTGATATTGATCCATCAAAGTTTGAATGGTATTTGAGCCCTTCATATAAAAAACATAAATATGTTCAAAAAGGGCTCAAATAGAAAAAGCACATCTCATCGTAACTTATCTTATCACTATTGCGCAAGAAAGGTCATACTATTGAAAAATGCAAGTTTAGGAGACCTTTTGTTCCTAAAGGTTATTTTCAATGGTTTACCAAATGCAACCAAGGTTTCACTAATCGTCAAGGAACCAATGAAGATTGGGTACCTAGCACTTTTCGTTGATCTTGCAGGATAAATGTCTTGGCTCTATAAAGAGAGCATGTTATCTCGTTTGTGGATGCTCAATACATGATAAAAGTGATATCTCCCTATTTCATTTACTTTGTGGCAAGGGAAAAGGGTTGTGTGATCAAAGAAGATCAACAACTAATGTTATTTAATTGGTAAAAGTGTGTTGATTAGTATTAATGTTTTATCTGAGAAATATCGGGATAAGTGTTTCTTTTAATGATGTAGGTATATCTTCAAAAGACATTCTCAAAGAAATAAAAAAAGGAATTGATCAGCCTATAACGGTGAAACATGAGAAAGAAGAAGATACAGATTTTTAAAAGGAAAAGGTTAAAAGTCCAGCTGTTGTGGACGATCCTCCTTTGGCTTGGAGATCCTCCAATGATCATCAAATAAACAACATTCTTGGGGACATTACAAATCACACTATCAGGTACTTAAGCAAAGATGAAAGTGGTAAGAATGTTGATGACAAAAGATTTTGATGATCTTTTTGCATTTGTTTCAAATTTCATTTGAAATTTCCATGTGATATGCAAGTGCATCCTCTTTCATTCTTACAGTGAAGTAATATCGTTTCAAATTTATGCTTTGTAAGTAAGTCTCCATTACTTTACTTTGATTATGTTAGATGATTCATGTTATGTTTGTTAACTTCTAAAAATTTCAATTGATGTATTTCAATTTATATATTTATAGTGACTTCATGTTATTCTTCTTCCATACTTGAAATATGTTCTTTGTGTATGAGCATGTTATCTATCATTATCTCTTGCGCGATATATGTGAGGTTGTTATTTATCTATTCCGGCATGAAATATGTTTGAACATGTTATAATGTTACCAAAATTCTTCGCGTGTGTCATTGTTATGATGACTTTTCTATTTTTGGTTTGAGTGGTGATAAATCTAAATAATCGCCTTACTAGAGCACATCCGTGTGCAGCATTTGGGAGCACCAAAAGTATATGTCACATAAAGGTTTCGCTTTTGAAGAAACTTAAGAGTTTTTTTATTGCATTGTATCCTTCATCTTTCATGTTTATTGCCTATGTTCTTTGGCATGATTTATGGCAACCATTTTATGTTGTTTCTTTTAGTGCTTTTATTTATCGTTTGGCACTTTCAAAATGTTGATTTATTGATGATTAATATTTATCTTTAGAGCACATGAGTGTTGTTTTATTGATGATTTTATCATTGCAAATGCCTATATGTGTGATAATAGTATATGTATGATATAAGATACTTCTCATGGATTGTTTGTCTCTTTTTGAAGTTATCAAAGGAGGGGGGAAGCATCTACAAGATGAATATGAGATGCATACATTTAGGGGAAGTCTTCATGAAGACACGAAACATATCGTCAAAGGGAGTATGTGAGTAACTTCCCGTTAGATGTATTTTGTATGATGTCAAAACTAGGATACTTTAGTGTTTATGTATGTTGGATGGTATCCTATGAGTCTTAATGTGCATCTTAGCATTCGGAAGCATAAAAACATTTTGGAAATGATTTAGAAATGGTTTCATGCATTAAAAACAAGTTTTTATGTGAAAAGCATGTCTATGAGTCGACACATACATGCTATGATTCGACATATGTGGATCATTTCTAAATCCTGTAGTTTATGTGCCAGCATATATGAGTTATGTGTCAGCACATGTAAGTAATTTTTAAATCCTGTAGCATGTGTTAACTGCATAGGTGAACACATGTAAGTCATTTTTAAAGCTTGTAGAATGTGCTGACTGTAACGCCTCGATTTCGATTATTTCATTTTATTGAGTGTTTTATTTGAATTGAGTAATAATTATTTTAATTGTGAATTTGATGTGTTGATATAGTATGTTTTAATATTTTACCGTTTCGGAGAATTTCAGGTAAAATTTAGATTGGAGGATATTTTAGTCTTTTGATAAAATAGAATTGAGGGGAAAAGTATAAGAGGAAATAGAGAGGAAAATAGATAGAAAGAAAGAAAAGAGAGTTAGAGAGAAAGAGAAGAGAAAGAGGAGGAAGAAGAGCAAAACCTAGAATCATCAAGAACCAACATCTAAGCTTTCGATTAATTGAGTAAGGGTGTGAAACTTTATTATTCTATCCATATGTATGATCATGTATGTATCGTGTTGATTGTTTGGTAGTTTTCTACACTTTCCATTTCTAGGTTGAATTTGATTTAATCGGTAGAATCGAGTTTTTAATGGTTGAAAATGAGAATAAGTGGTGTTGCTGAGACGAGTTGGAATAGAATCGGTTGGATTCGGTGAGTTTCAGAATTTTTGGACAGTTAGGGATTTCTGAGTTCGCAGATTCGTCAAGCGAGTGGAAGCGAAGCTTCGCCAGGCGAAGCCTAGCGAGTGGTCAGCGAACCAAGTCAGTTGCAAAATCCAGTCTTCGCTGGCAAGTTCGCCGGGCGAAGGCTAGTTGCGAGGGTTCTCCAGGCGAATGAATCCAGCGAGTGGTAGCGAATACTTCCAGTAGCTTCTGACTGCCTTTGCTAGCGAGTTCGCCAGGCGAAGCAGGTAGCGAGTATTCGCTAGAGGCTTCGCCAGGCGAAGGTCAGCGAATGTGACATCATTTTTTCGGTTCCTGTGTTTTCTTTTCCAATGTTAATTGTTTGTTTCAGTTACATTAATGCTTATCTGAATGGACGATTTGTGTGTTGTTGTGATATGTTATGCTGTGGGTAGTCGTATGGCGTGAATCCTAGGTTATGGATCAATTGTGAGTGTGGCTGTTGGGCAAATTATATGCATTGTTTGAATTAAATAAGGATTCATGGTAATTGTGATGAATGTGAAGAATGCACGGTAATATATTTGCAAATATGTATGCATTTTGTGTTAATTGATCTCGCGTAGGATCTGCAAAACCTCATGTGAGCGATGGTTTATAGTTGATTGAGTCATGTTAGCATGTGAAGCATCATGATATGCATTTGTGTTAATTGATCCCGCATAGGATTTGCAGAACCTCGTATGATGTGATGGTTATATTTGATTCCACGTAGAATCTGCAGAACGATTGTGTGCCCATGTGGGGTGTGAGCAATCCTGAAACATCGTGTGCCCATGTGGGGTGTGAGCGATGGGTGTCCATGATGGGAAAGTTAAATTATTTTCTTGGACTACAAATCAAGCAAACCAAGGATGGAATCTTCCTCAACCAATCCAAGTACTGTAAGGAATTACTAAAGAAATTCGATATGGATAGTTGCAAGATGATGTCTACTCCTATGGGATCCGGAACGTATGTTGATCAAGATGAATCTGGTACTCCAATTGATATTACTAAATATCAAGGTATGATTGGTTCATTACTATATTTGACGGCAAGCCGTCCTGACATTATGTTTAGTGTTTGTTTGTGTGCGCGCTTCCAAGCAAATCCGAAGGAATCGCATCTCACTGCTGTGAAGAGAATTATCAAGTATCTCAAAGAAACGACCAACGTCAGATTATGGTATCCTAAAGGTAGTACTTGTTCTTTAGTTGGTT
Source organism: Lathyrus sativus (assembly GCA_963859935.3). Classification (NCBI taxonomy): domain Eukaryota; kingdom Viridiplantae; phylum Streptophyta; class Magnoliopsida; order Fabales; family Fabaceae; genus Lathyrus; species Lathyrus sativus. The sequence goes on along the minus strand of OZ012740.1, from coordinate 72,826,520 downwards.
ATTCTGACGCTGATTTTGCAGGATGCAAAACCGATAGAAAAAGTACAAGTGGTAAATGTCATATTCTCGGAAATGCTCTAGTATCATGGGCCTGCAAGAAGCAAGCTTGTGTAGCACTCAGCACCGCCGAAGCAGAATACATCGCTGCAGGAAGTTGCTGTGCACATATTTTATGGCTAAAACAACAACTTCTGGATTATGGTGTTGACCTCGGATGCATTCCTCTACGATGTGACAATACTAGTGCCATAAATATCACGAAGAATCCGGTTATGCATTCCAGAACAAAGCATATCGATATTCGGCATCACTTCCTTCGAGATCACGTATTGAACAGAGATGTTGATGTTACTTTCGTCGACACACACAACCAACTCACCGACATCTTTACCAAGCCTTTGGTGAAAGAACCGTTCTACAAAATTCGGAGAGAACTTGGGATTCTTGATGAAGGTGACATCTGACCTTTTCTCTAATATGTGTATGCATCATTTGTGATATGTTTTCATGTATATGCATTCTGTTTTTTAGTATTTTTCAAAAATTCGAGTGTGTTAATCGATTAACCATATGGGTTAACCGATTAACACTGTTAAATTTTCAAATCTGACTCTATTTTTTAATGTGTTAACCGATTAACCTATATGGTTAACCGATTAACACTGTTAAATTTTCTAAAAATCAAAAATGAAAATTAATTAAATTTTTGAAAATATTATATATTTTAAATGTATTTTTATGTGGTCCATATTCTCTCAAATATCCAAATCCATATCCAAAATCCATATTCCCTCTTCAAACCCTAACTTCTCTCTCCCACTCTCCGAAGTTGGAAAACTCCCCACAGCTTCTCAAACCCTAACTTCCTCAGAACCCACAACCTTAGTTCTCTCAAACCTTCACCCATGGCTTCAGCATCAAATCGCGGCAAGGGAAAACTACCAGAACATCATTCTGCATCAGAATTTGATGACGACAGCATTCCAATGGAAACCACCAAAAAGAGGCGGATGGATTTCAAAGTTCGTGTTCGTCAACTTATGCCGGTAAAGTACGTAAATCTTTGAGCTTTTCCTGCAATATCTTTTGATTTTCCTACTCTATTGGAATATCAGCGTATCGACAAGTTCGTCACCGATTCTGGTATTATTTATCCTGACCTTGTTAAAGCTTTTATGAATAAAATGGTTGTATATCTGGACATGGATGAGAACCACATGATCCGTTCCACCATTAGAGATCATGAGTTTGTTGAGAATTTATCCACCCTTGCTAGACACCTTAAGATTCCATCAAAAGGCTGCTTCCTAAGGAAAGGTGTAAACCATGTAGATGGACCCTGGGCAAATTATGATAAAATGGAGTATTACTATCAGATTTGCAGGTTCCCAAAAGAAACCGTTATTGCAAACTCTCGCACCGCTCGTATGTTGTGCTATGCCAAGAATCTGACAGTATCTGATCGAATGCTTCTCTACATTATCTGCTATGTCCTCATTCCAAAGGACTCAAACCACTCTCAGATCAACGACTTGGAAATGCAAATTCTCTTTGCAATTAAGAATCGCATCAAGGTCAATTGGATTTTAACTATTATGTATCATCTGCAGCAACAACTTCATTGCATTACCCGGCTGCCATATGCTTGTTTGGTTTCTAGAATTCTGGAATTAACTGAACTTGACCTCAACAGAGAACCATCCTCCAAGATGACACCTACAACTAATGAGATCAATGAGATTAATATTGTGAAGAATAGTGGAATCATCAAAGCGGCTGACGGTACCTACAGGTATACCGATGACGGTCCTGTCCATCACGCATATCCAATGCCTGAAGGGGGTCTTACTAGTGAGTTTCTCTATACAACCATGATGAACCAGCATCGAGAGTCGATGAATATGCATAGAGAGACCTCCCGAGCAATTTCCTCCCTCAGAAACCTCATTCTTAACCCTCCACATTCCAACACCCGAGTTGTGGACGAAGAGATTGAAGAAGAGGTTGATAGTGATGAAGAAGAAGAGGAGGAGGATATGACGGATGAGGATTCTTAGAGAATATGTTGTTGTCGTTTTTTTTTATTGCATTGCTTTCTAGTCTTAAGTTTTATGCTTCCATTTGAACTATGTTTTATTGTAACAAGTACAATTTCTATTTGCTTCATTTTATATGTACTACTTTTTATGCTATGTGTTTACTTGGCTTTGCATATGCTTACTACTATATATGCTGCTATCTTGTGTTTTCTTTGGAAGCTCTTCCTTTTTGCTGATGTCAAAGGGGGAGAAGAGCTTGGTTTTGTTAATGTCTCTCTGTGTGCAGATTTTTTTTCCTCTGTTAAGATAGGGGGAGTTGCTAGACATAGGGGGAGAAACATATCAAGAACCAAGAGATATCGCACAACATTTTTTGATTTCCATCATCAAAAAGGGGGAGAATGTAGAACCATGCTTCAGTCTCAAGTTTTGATGATGTCAACACTACTCAAGGTCATCTCTTGATTGCAAAACGACAAGCCTTTCAAAGTTATCAAGATCAAGTCAAGCTATCTCTCAAGTCAAGCTACATTTGGAACTATGATTCTTCAAGACTTGGATGCATTGCGGGTATATCAAATTCTACGCTTATAATTGATATACAAGTGTTCAAAAACATCAAGAATTTTAGCATAATACATGAGCATGTTTTTGAAACTTTAAAATTGGTATAAAGTTATTTTTTAAAAAGCATTTTTCTGAAAAATAGCAGTGTTAACCGATTAACCATATAGGTTAACCGGTTAACCATTTCAAATTTTAAATAATCTGGGCTAACGTTCCAGTGTTAACCGATTAACCATATAGGTTAACCGATTAACATTGAACGTACAGTGAAAAATGGCTTTGTTTCAAGTTCAAAAATTGTTTGAAAATTACACCATTTCATATTTTCAAATCTACTCAAATATACCTTTTGTGAAAGGGTATTTTACTCATATAAATTCTGACTTTTTCAATTTTGAAAAACACAACTAACACCTCCAATCTCCAAACACTCTCTACATTCATTTTTAAATTTTCTTAGAATCAAATTCACCATTTTCAAAATCGTTTATTAAGTGTTCATATGTGCGTAAAATTTCATATTCATCTTTGAACACTTGCGTTGAAATTTATAAGAGTGAATTTTGATCATTTGGAGAAGATCAACTTTGATTGATAGTATTATTCTCAAAACCAAAATCTTTACAAGTATTTGTATTCTGACTTGTGATCCAGGATTGTTGGACACAAGGGTGAGTGTTTACAAGAGGATTGTTCTTGTACACTTGTTAGTTTTATTGTTTGATAGTAGGCCTCACCGGTTGATGGTGTGATAGGTTGTACTTTATTAAACAATAGTGAAAACTCTCTTTCATGTTGAAAGGGGAGTGGAGTACTCTCGGATTGTGAGGGGAACCACTATAAATCCTGGTGTCCATTGTTCTTTTATTTTCTTCTGCTTTCATAACCAAGAACACAAACCAGTAAAATTTCAAGAAACCATAAAAACCGGAAAAATTTCTAAAGTCCTAATTCACCCCCCCCCCCTCTTAGGCATACTTTGTACTTACAATATGTAACACCGGGTAGCATAGGAAGCCCTGGGCTATTTTTGATGAATACATTTGTATATGTATTATTGGTGTTGCACGTTTTGTAAACATGAATGTTGTTGATGTATTATATTGAATGATGTGAATATGTATATATGTGAATACCTATCGGTTGTGATTCAAATGTTTAGATTTTCCGCTTTTATTCTAAATATTTGAGATGTGGGTATAAGGACTAAGATCCTCTTATGTGTTTGCTGCCCAATTGTTCATATCTATTATGAGCAGGTGTTGTACGTGTTTTTAATTCAAGCATAATGTGACATGTTCCTTTTATACCATATTTTAAATAATACTCTGATGACATTTTGAATTCGTGCCTAAATGATTTGTTTGATTATTTGGGGGGTATAGAAAGGGGGTGTTACATTAAGTGGTATCAGAGCCAGTGTTGAGTCTGTTGTGTCTGTGTTGTTGTTGTTGACGGTTAAACTGTGGTTTAACCTTGTTGTTGTTTTTGGGTTGCTCAAAATATGGCTGGTAGGAATGATGTTGCAATGGCTGCTGCCATGGAAGTGATGGCTAGAGCGATGCAGGTTGCGCCGAATGCGAACGAGAATGATGAGTTCAGGAAGAATCAGTCGTCGGTCTTTAAAGGAAGATTCGATCCTGACGGTGCTCAGATTTGGCTGAAAGAGATCGAAAGAGTTTTCAGAGTTATGAATTGTGCTGAAGGAAAAAAGGTGAGAATTGGGACTCACATGCTGAGGGAAGAAGCCGACGACTGATGGGTCGGTATGCGACAAGTTATTGAGGTGAATGAGAAAACAATCACTTGGGATTTGTTTCGTACGAAATTCTGGAGGAAGTATTATCCCGAAAGTGTAAAGGGGAAGAAAGAAATGGAATTTCTTGATTTTAAGCAAGGCAACATGTCTGTGGTGTAAGAACAGAGTATGCCTAAGAGGGGGGGTGAATTAGGACTTTAGAAATTTTTCCGGTTTTTATGGTTTCTTGAAAATTTTGCTGGTTTGTGTTCTTGGTTATGAAATCAGAAGAAAAATAAAAGAACAATGGACACCAGGATTTATAGTGGTTCCCCTCACAATCCGAGAGTACTCCACTCCCCTTTCAACATGAAAGAGAGTTTTCACTATTGTTTAATAAAGTACAACCTATCACACCATCAACCGGTGAGACCTACTATCAAACAATAAACTAACAAGTGTACAAGAACAATCCTCTTGTAAACACTCACCCTTGTGTCCAACAATCCTGGATCACAAGTCAGAATACAAATGTTTGTAAAGATTTGTTTTGAGAATAATAATATCAAAGTTGATCTTCTCCAAATGATCAAAATTCACTCTTATAATTTTCAACACAAGTGTTCAAAGATGAATATGAAATTTATGCACATATGAACACTTAGAAAAGATTTTTAAAAATGGTGAATTTGATTCTAAGACAATTTGAAAATGAATGTAGAAAGTGTTAGGAGATTGGAAGTTTTGTGGTGTGTTTTTCAAAATTGAAAAACTCAGAATTTATATGAGTAAAATACCCTTTCACAAAAGGTACATTTGAGTAAGCCTTTTAAAAATGAAATGGTATAATTTTCAAATAATTTTTGAACTTGAAACAAAGCAATTTTTCACTGTACGTTCAGTGTTAATCGGTTAACCTATATGGTTAATCGGTTAACACTGGAACGTTAGCCCAGATTATTTAAAATTTGAAATGGTTAACCGGTTAACCTATATGGTTAATCGGTTAACACTGCTATTTTTCAGAAAAATGCTTTTAAAAATGAATGTTATACCAATTTTAAAGTTTCAAAAACATGCTCATGTATTATGCTAAAATGCTTGATGTTTTTGAACACTTGTATATCAATTATAAGGGTAGAATTTGATATACCCACAATGTATCCAAGTCTTGAAGAATCATAGTTCCTTATGTAGCTTGACTTGAAAGATATCTTGACTTGATCTTGAGAGCTTTGAAAGGCTTGTCTTTTTGCAATCAAGAGATGACCTTGAGTAGTGTTGACATCATCAAAATTAGAGACTGAAGCATGCTTCTACATTCTCCCCCTTTTTGATGATGGCAATCAAAAATGTTGTGCGATATCTCTTGGTTCTTGATCTGGTTCTCCCCCTATGTCTAGCAACTCCCCCTATCTTAACAGAGGGAAAAAAAATCTGCACACAGAGAGACATTAACAGAACCAAGCTCTTCTCCCCCTTTGACATCAGCAAAAAGGAAGAGCTTTCAAAGAAATCACAAGATAGCAGCATATATAGTAATAAGCACATGCAAAGCTAAGTTAACACAAAGCATAAACAGTAGTACAGATAAAATGCAGCAAATAGAAATTGTATTTGTTACAATAAAACATAGTTCAAATGGAAGCATAAAACTTAAGACTAGAAAGCAAAGCAATAAAAACAACAACAACAACATATTCTCTAAGAATCCTCATCCACCACATCCTCCTCCTCTTCTTCTACATCACTATCAACCTCTTCTTCAATCTCTTCGTCCACAACTCGGGTGTTGGAATGTGGAGGGTTAAGAATGAGGTTTTTGAGGGAGGCAATTGCTCGGGAGGTCTCTCTATGCATATTCATGGATTCTCGATGCTGGTTCATCATGGTTGTATAGAGAAACTCACTAGTAATACCCCCTTCAGGCATTGGATATGCGTGATGCACAGGACCGTCATCAGTATACCTGTAGGTACCGTCAGCCGCCTTGATGATTCTAGTATTCTTCACAATATTAATCTCATTGATCTCATTAGTTGTAGGTTTCATCTTGGAGGATGGTTCTCTGTTGAGGTCAAGTTCAGTTAATTCCAGAATTCTAGAAACCAAGCGAGCATACGGCAGCCGGGTAATGCAATGAAGTTGTTGTTGTAGATGATACATAATAGTCAAAATCCAATTGACTCTGATGCGATTCTTAATAGCAAAGATCAGCTGCATTTCCAAATCGTTGATCTGAGAGTGATTTGAGTACTTTGGAATGAGGACATAGCAGATAATGTAGTGAAGCATTCGATTAAATACTGTCAGATTCTTGGCATAGCACAGCATACGAGCGGTGCGAGAGTTTGCAATAACGGTTTCTTTTGGGAACCTGCAAATCTGATAGTAATACTCCATTTTATCATAGTTTGCCCAAGGTCCATCTACATGGTTTACACCTTTCCTCAGGAAGCAGCCTTTTGATGGAATCTTAAGGTGTCTAGCAAGGGTGGATAAATTCTCAACAAACTCATGATCTCTAATGGTGGAACGGATCATGTGGTTCTCATCCATGTCCAGATATACAGACATTTTATTCATAAAAGCTTTAACAAGATCAGGATAAATAATACCAGAGTCGGTGACGAACTTGTCGAAACGCTGAAATTCCAATAGAGTAGGAAAATCAAAAGATATTGCAGGAAAAGCTCGAAGATTTACGTACTTTACCGGCATAAGTTGACGAACACGAACTTTGAAATCCATCCGCCTCTTTTTGGTGGTTTCCATTGGAATGCTGTCGTCATCTGATTCTGATGCAGAATGATGTTCTGGTAGTTTTCCCTTGCCGCGATTTGATGCTGAAGCCATGGATGAAGGTTTGAGGTTGTGGGTTCTGAGGAAGTTAGGGTTTGAGAAGTTGTGGGGAGTTTTTCCAACTTTAGAGAGTGGGAGAGAGAAGTTAGGGTTTGAAGAGGGAATATGGATTTTGGATATGGATTTGGATATTTGAGAGAATATGGACCACATAAAAATACATTTATAAAATATAAAATTTTCAAAAATTTAATTAATTTTCGTTTCTGATTTTTAGAAAAATTAACAGTGTTAATCGGTTAACCATATAGGTTAATCGGTTAACACATTAAAAAATTTAATCAGAATTGAAAATTCAACACTGTTAATCGGTTAACCATATAGGTTAATCGGTTAACACACTAAATTTTTGAAAAAATACTTAAAAACAGAATGAAAACATATGAAAATATATCACAAAAGATGCATACACATATTAGAGAAAAGGTCAGATGTCACCTTCATCAAGAATCCCAAGTTCTCTCCGAATTTCGTAGAACGGTTCTTTCGCCAAAGGCTTGGTAAAGATGTCGGCGAGTTGGTTGTGTATATCGATGAAAGTAACATCAACATCTCTGTACAATACGTGATCTCGAAGGAAGTGATGCCGGATATCGATATGCTTTGTTCTGGAATGCATAACCGGATTCTTCGTGATATTTATGGCACTAGTATTATCACATCGTAGAGGAATGCATCCGAGGTCAACACCATAATCCAGAAGTTGTTGTTTCAGCCATAAAATCTGTGCACAGCAACTTCCTGCGGCGATGTATTCTGCTTCGGCGGTGTTGAGGGCTACACAAGCTTGCTTCTTGCAAGCCCATGATACTAGAGCATTTCCGAGAATGTGACATGTACCACTTGTACTTTTTCTATCGGTTTTGCATCATGCATAGTCAGCGTCAGAATAACCAACTAAAGAACAAGTACTACCTTTAGGATACCATAATCCAACGTTGGTCGTTCCTTTGAGATACTTGATAATTCTCTTCACAGCAGTGAGATGCGATTCCTTCGGATTTGCTTGGAAGCGCGCACACAAACAAACACTAAACATAATGTCAGGACGGCTTGCCGTCAAATATAGTAATGAACCAATCATACCTCGATATTTAGTAATATCAATTGGAGTACCAGATTCATCTTGATCAACATACGTTCCGGATCCCATAGAAGTAGACATCATCTTGCAACTATCCATATCGAATTTCTTTATTAATTCCTTACAGTACTTGGATTGGTTGAGAAAGATTCCATCCTTGGTTTGCTTGATTTGTAGTCCAAGAAAATAATTTAACTTTCCCATCATGGACATCTCGAATTCTTCTCGCATCATGAGTGAGAATTCTTCGCAAAGTTTTTTGTTTGTTGATCCGAATATGATGTTGTCGATGTAGACTTGTACCAACAAGGTATTACCCTTGATTTTCTTTATAAACAGCGTCTTGTCAACCTTTCCTTTTGTAAATCCTTTCTCACATAGGAAGTTGCTAAGGTGATCATACCATGCTCGTGGTGCTTTTTTAAACCGTAGAGAGCCTTCTTTAGTTTGAAAACATGTGAGGGATTTTTGAAGTCTTCGAAACCCGGAGGTTGTTTGACGTAGACTTCCTCATTAATGTACCCATTCAGGAAAGCGCTTTTGACATCCATCTGGAACAACTGAAAATTCATAGAACAAGCGTAAGCAAGTAGTAATCTGATTTCTTCTAACCTTGCTACCGGAGTGAATGTTTCATCAAAATCAATTCCTTCCTCCTGGTTGTAGCCTTGTGCGACCAATCTTACCTTGTTACGAACTATAACCCCATTTTCGTCAAGTTTGTTCTTGAACACCCATCTGGTTCCTATGATATGCTTATTATCTGGTCTTGGTACAAGGGTCCAAACTTGATTTCTTTAAAATTGATTAAGTTCTTCTTGCATTGCTATAATCCATTGGTCGTCGCCTAGAGCTTCATCGATCTTTGATGGTTCAATTTGAGATACGAACGCCATGTTGAGACAAGCATCCTTTAAATTAAGTCGAGTTGCAACGCCTTGACTAATATCACCAATAACTTTGTCAATTGGGTGATCTCTGTGTGTTCTCCATTCTTTCGGAAGATCTTGATTTTCTTGAGTAACATCTTCTTGTAATATTGTTTGATCTTTTGAAACAATTTCTTCATTTTGTGGAGTATCTACAAAATCATCATCATCCAAAACAATATTATCCTCTTTCGAGGGGTTAGTCTCATCAAATGAAACATGAATAGACTCTTCAATGGTAAGAGTCCTCTTATTAAAAATTCTAAATGCTTTACTATAAAGAGAGTAACCAAGAAATATACCTTCGTCGGACTTCTCATCAAACTTACCGAGATTGTCCTTATTGTTTTTGAGAACGAAGCATTTGCAGCCAAATATGTGGAAGAATGATATATTTGGTTTCCTTCCCTTGAACAACTCATACGGAGTCTTTTTGAGTAGCGGTCGAATATTCACGCGGTTGCTTACAAAACACGATGTGCTTACTGCTTCTGCCCAAAAATATTTTGGAAGATTTGTGTCGCTGAGCATTGTTCTAGCAAGTTCAACTAGTGAACGATTCTTCCTTTCTACGACGCCGTTTTGTTGAGGAGTTCTTGGTGCCGAAAAATTATGAGAAATTCCATGTTCTTCGCAAAATTCTTCAAAGTCTGAATTTTGAAATTCTCCACCGTGGTTGCTTCTTATGGAGGCTATAGTGAGTGACTTCTCGTTTTGAATTTGTTTTGCATACTTTTTGAATGCTTTGAACGCATCATTTTTCTGCACTAAAAACATTGTCCAGGTATATCGAGAAAAATCATCAACAATAACTAAAGCATAAATACTACCTCTGAAGCTCTTTGTTCTTGATGGACCAAAAAGATCCATGTGCAACAATTGAAGTGGTCTTGATGTAGAAACCACTTGCTTGGATTTGAAAGTTGTCTTGGTCTGTTTTCCATTTTGACATGCATCGCATAATTTATCTTTGATGAATTTTATCTTTGGAAGACCAACAACTAGATCATGCTTTATCAACTTGTTTAAATGCTCCATGTGAATGTGAGCAAATCTTTTATGCCAAAGCCATGCCTCGTTGTTGTTTGCCATAAGACATTTTACCTTCAAGGAAGAATCATCAAAAGAGATCATAAAAATATTATTATATCTTTTACCTTTTAGCAGAATCTCATGAGTGACTTCGTGTTCGATCAAGCATTCCTCCTTTGTGAAGTTGATTTTGAACCCTTTGTCACACAATTGACTGATGCTAAGCAGGTTATGCTTAAGGCCTTCAACATAAAGAACGTCTTCGATGATTATACATGGAGGTGCACCAATGGTTCCAATTCCAAGAATTTTTCCTTTATTATCATCACCGTAAGTGACGTATCCTTTGGCCTTTAATGATAGACTTGAAAATTTGTTTATATCTCCCGTCATATGCTTCGAGCAACCACTATCAAGATACCATTGATTTGTGGTTGTCTTCAAGCATACCTACAAAACAAAATTAGGTAGTGTTAGGTACCCAAATTGCTTTGGGTCCTTGATAGTTAGTACCCTTTTCAACCCACACATAACGCCCCTTTGCAACACCAATATTACGTACATAGCAGGCATTAGGTGTGTGCCCTTTAATTCCACAGTAAAAACACATAGGTTGAAAATGACTTCTATATCTAGGAATATAATTCTTTTTCTTATCAATTCTTTTCTTGTTATGATTTTGATGCTGAATTTTAGAAGTGCTTGTCTCTTCTTTAACACTTTGTTCACTTGCTCTTACGAAAATGGTCTTATTGGTGCTTGGTTTTGAAAATTTAGAATATCCCAATCCACTTTTATCATTAGGATACTTTTGATGTTTAAGAATTTCTTCCAAGCCAATTTGACCTTTTTCGTATCTTTCTAAAACTCTTTTAAGTTGAACAATTTGAAAAGACAAAGAATCATAATTCTTACATACAAGACTTTGTTTTTCATCCATCACTTTTTGTTTTTCATCTTCAATATTTTTCAAGAGATCAGAATTTTGTTTTTCTAAAAGTAAAATTCTTTTCTTTTGTGATGAGATGTCTTTATACAAAGTCTTGCACTCTTTTAGAAGTTCATCTATAACTTCTTGTGCATCATTATCATAGACAGAAACATTACTACTAACCTCATTTTCGTCATCAGAATGGGGAGAGGCCATTAAGGCAATATTTGCACATTCATCGCTATCTGATTCCGATGATGAACTCACTTCGTTGTCGTCCCATGTGACATAAGCCTTCTTCGTTTTGAAATCCTTCTTGCCCTTGAATTTTCCTTTATTTGCGAGTTTCGAGCAATCTGGCTTTATGTGACCTTGTTTCCCACATTCGTAACATGTAATTTCTTGGTTTGATGTGGATGCCTCCTTTTTCCTGAAATGTCTATTCTTTTTAGAAAAAGAAGAAGTTTTATTATTATTAAAAAAACTTACCAAGCTTCTTTACTAGAAGCATGAAATTTTCGTCTTCGGAAGATTCATCATTTTTATCATCCCTTGTGTCAGTCTTCAAGGCAATTTCTTTGGACTTCTTGTCTTGACTTTCATGTTTCTCAAGCCTTCCAAGTTCCAATTCATGCTCTTGAAGTTTCCCGAATAATGAAGCGGATGTCATTGTTGAAAGACTTTTCTTTTCCGAAATTGCGGTCACCTTCGGTTGCCATTCTCTTGTCAAGGATCTTAGGACTTTTAAGTTGAGATCATCATTGGTGAAGGTCTTCCCGAGAGCAATCAGATGATTTGTTAGATGAACGAACCTTTTTTGCAAGGTAACGATAGATTCACCGGGCTGCATACGGAACATCTCATATTCTTGACTTAACGTGTTAAGTCTTGATCTTTTTACTTCTGCTGTTCCTTCATGCGTTTCTACCAAGGTATCCCAAATCTGTTTTGCCGATTGACACTGTGATATGCGAAAGAATTCATCCATACTGAGAGCGCTTTGAAGTATGTTGATTGCTTTCTTCTCATTCAAGATTCTCTTCTTGTCATCTTCATCATATGAGGATTTAATCTTTGGGGTTCCAACACCATTTACCACACTTGTAGGAACATGTGGACCAGTTTCAACGGTTTCCCATATACCATCTCCTTTAGCCTCAAGATGTGCCTTCATACGGATTTTCCAAAAATCGAAGTATTCTCTAGAAAAGAGTGGTGGCTTGTTACTACTTCCACCATCTTTAAAAACCGGGCTGGTACTTGCGGAAGCCATACTGAATCGTTAGGAACAGGTTACCTTAACCTGCTCTGATGCCAATTGTAAGAACAGAGTATGCCTAAGAGGGAGGGTGAATTAGGACTTTAGAAAGTTTTCCGATTTTTATGGTTTCTTGAAAATTTTGCTGGTTTGTGTTCTTGGTTATGAAAGCAGAAGAAAAATAAAAGAACAATGGACACCAGGATTTATAGTGGTTCCCCTCACAATCCGAGAGTACTCCACTCCCCTTTCAACATGAAAGAGAGTTTTCACTATTGTTTAATAAAGTACAACCTATCACACCATCAACCGGTGAGGCCTACTATCAAACAATAAACTAACAAGTGTACAAGAACAATCCTCTTGTAAACACTCACCCTTGTGTCCAACAATCCTGGATCACAAGTCAGAATACAAATGTTTGTAAAGATTTGTTTTGAGAATAATAATATCAAAGTTGATCTTCTCCAAATGATCAAAATTCACTCTTATAATTTTCAACACAAGTGTTCAAAGATGAATATGAAATTTATGCACATATGAACACTTAGAAAAGATTTTTAAAAATGGTGAATTTGATTCTAAGACAATTTGAAAATGAATGTAGAAAGTGTTTGGAGATTGGAAGTTCTGTGGTGTGTTTTTCAAAATTGAAAAACTCAGAATTTATATGAGTAAAATACCCTTTCACAAAAGGTACATTTGAGTAAGCCTTTTAAAAATGAAATGGTATAATTTTCAAATAATTTTTGAACTTGAAACAAAGCAATTTTTCACTGTACGTTCAGTGTTAATCGGTTAACCTATATGGTTAATCGGTTAACACTGGAACGTTAGCCCATATTATTTAAAATTTGAAATGGTTAACCGGTTAACCTATATGGTTAATCGGTTAACACTGCTATTTTTCAGAAAAATGCTTTTAAAAATGAATGTTATACCAATTTTAAAGTTTCAAAAACATGCTCATGTATTATGCTAAAATGCTTGATGTTTTTGAACACTTGTATATCAATTATAAGGGTAGAATTTGATATACCCACAATGTATCCAAGTCTTGAAGAATCATAGTTCCTTATGTAGCTTGACTTGAAAGATATCTTGACTTGATCTTGAGAGCTTTGAAAGGCTTGTCTTTTTGCAATCAAGAGATGACCTTGAGTAGTGTTGACATCATCAAAATTAGAGACTGAAGCATGCTTCTACATTCTCCCCCTTTTTGATGATGGCAATCAAAAATGTTGTGCGATATCTCTTGGTTCTTGATCTGGTTCTCCCCCTATGTCTAGCAACTCCCCCTATCTTAACAGAGGAAAAATAAATCTGCACACAGAGAGACATTAACAGAACCAAGCTCTTCTCCCCCTTTGACATCAGCAAAAAGGAAGAGCTTTCAAAGAAATCACAAGATAGCTGCATATATAGTAATAAGCACATGCAAAGCTAAGTTAACACAAAGCATAAACAGTAGTACAGATAAAATGCAACAAATAGAAATTGTACTTGTTACAATAAAACATAGTTCAAATGGAAGCATAAAACTTAAGACTAGAAAGCAAAGCAATAAAAATAACAACAACAACATATTCTCTAAGAATCCTCATCCGCCATATCCTCCTCCTCTTCTTCTTCATCACTATCAACCTCTTCTTCAATCTCTTCGTCCACAACTCGGGTGTTGGAATGTGGAGGGTTAAGAATGAGGTTTCTGAGGGAGGCAATTGCTCGGGAGGTCTCTCTATTCATATTCATGGATTCTCGATGCTGGTTCATCATGGTTGTATAGAGAAACTCACTAGTAAGACCCCCTTCAGGCATTGGATATGCGTGATGCACAGGACCTTCATCAGTATACCTGTAGGTACCGTCAGCCGCCTTGGTGATTCCAGTATTCTTCACAATATTAATCTCATTGATCTCATTAGTTGTAGGTTTCATCTTGGAGGATGGTTCTCTGTTGAGGTCAAGTTCAGTTAATTCCAGAATTCTAGAAACCAAGCGAGCATACGGCAGCCGGGTAATGCAATGAAGTTGTTGCTGCAGATGATACATAATAGTCAAAATCCAATTGACTCTGATGCGATTCTTAATAGCAAAGATCAGCTGCATTTCCAAATCGTTGATTTGAGAGTGATTTGAGTCCTTTGGAATGAGGACATAGCAGATAATGTAGTGAAGCATTCGATCAGATACTGTCAGATTCTTGGCATAGCACAGCATACGAGCGGTGCGAGAGTTTGCAATAACGGTTTCTTTTGGGAACCTGCAAATCTGATAGTAATACTCCATTTTATCATAGTTTGCCCAGGGTCCATCTACATGGTTTACACCTTTCCTCAGGAACCAGCCTTTTGATGGAATCTTAAGGTGTCTACAAATTCGAAGGTTTTCGGATTTGGTCGAATGTTGTAGGATTTTTGAAGAAGATAGCAAAACTCGTTCCACACATTATAAAAGTGTGAACGAGAGGAAAGGAAAACAACAAGTAAAGAGTGGACTATGTCTGTTGATAAAGGCAAACATAGGGGAAACATCGATAGGAGATCCGGAGGTGGGGGTTCTGGTATGATTAAGTGCTTCAAGTGTGGTGAGATGGGGCATAAGTCTTTTGATTGCGGAAAGACCGTTGCAAAGTGTTCTAACTGTGGAGGTATTGGTCATGCTACAACTGATTGTAGAAGGAATACGGTGAAATGTTTTAATTGTGGAGAAGTGGGGCATATTAGTACTAACTATACTAAGCCGAAGCAAGCTCAGGCAGGTGGTAAAGTGATTGCTTTAGCTGGGAAGGATACTACCAGTGCAGACCGTCTGATTAAAGGTATATGCTTTATTAATAGTACGCCTTTAATTGCTATTATTGATACGGGAGCGACTCATTCATTCATTTCTCATGAGTGCGCTAAGCGTTTGGACTTGTTTGTGACTTCTTGGGGTGGCGAGATGGTTATTGAGACTCCTGCTTCAGGGTCGATAACTACGTCCTCGGTGTGTGTAAGTTGTCCTCTGACCATGTATGGCAGAGACTTTGTTATGGATTTGGTGTGTTTACCTTTGGAGAGTTTGGACGTGATCTTGGGTATGAACTGGTTGCAGTTTAATCGAGTTCATATAGATTTCTATTACAAGTTAGTAAGGTTTCCTTATTTGGAAGACGATGAAGAGGTGAGTTTTCTATCCACTAAAGAGTTGAAGAAACTTTTAGCAGATGAAGCTCAATTGTTCGGTTTGGTTGCATCTTTGTCCGTGGAAAGTAAGATGGAACCTGATGTGTTTCCCGTGGTGTGTGACTTTCCAGAAGTGTTTCCGGAGGATATTATGGATGTACCGCCAGAAAGAGAAGTTGAATTTTCCATTGATCTAGTTCTGGGTACTAGACCAGTTTCGATGGCACCGTATCGTATGTCGGCATCGGAGTTGGTAGAATTGAAGAAACAATTGAATGACTTGTTGGACAAGAAATTTGTAAGGCCTAGTGTTTCTCCTTGGGGTGCTCCGGTATTGTTGGTGAAGAAAAAGGATGGAAGCATGCGTTTGGGTATTGATTATAGACAATTGAACAAGGTGAAAATTAAGAATAAGTATCCGCTTCCTAGAATCGATGATTTAATGGACCAATTGGTTGGTGCACATGTTTTTAGGAAGATCGACTTGAGATCAGGTTATCACCAAATACGTGTGAAAAAGGAAGATATTCAGAAGACAGCCTTTAGAACACGGTATGGTCATTACGAGTACTTCGTGATGCCATTCGGAGTTTCTAATGCGCCAGGTGTGTTTATGGAATACATGAATCGTATTTTTCATGACCAGTTAGATCGTTTCGTGGTTGTGTTCATCAACGCTATCTTGATTTATTCTAAGTCTCAAGAGGAGCATGAAGAGCATTTAAGGATTGTGTTGCAAATTTAGAAGGGAAAGCAATTGTATGCTAAGTTGTCTAAGTGTGAGTTTTGGTTGTCGGAAGTAAGTTTTCTTGGGCATGTTATTTCCGGTAGTGGGTGTTGATCCATCCAAGATTGATGCAGTAAGGCAATGGGAGACTCCTAAGTCAGCTACGGAAATCCGAAGCTTTTTAGGATTGGCGGGTTATTATCTGAGGTTCATTGAGGGATTTTCGAAGTTGGCACTTCCTTTGACACAGTTAACTTGTAAAGGAAAAGCTTTTGTTTGGGATATTCATTGTGAAGAGAGTTTCACGGAACTTAAGAGACGGTTGACAACGACGCCGGTTTTGATTTTGTCGAATCCTACGGATCCTTTTGTGGTGTATTGTGATGCGTCATTGACCGGTTTAGGTGGTGTTTTGATGCAAGATGGAAAAGTTGTGGCTTATGCTTTGAGGCAATTGAGAGTGCATGAAAAGAATTATCCTACCCATGACTTGGAATTAGCGGCCATGGTGTTTGTTTTGAAAATTTGGAGACATTATCTTTATGGGGCAAGATTCGAAGTCTTTAGTGATCACAAGAGCTTGAAATACTTATTTGATCAAAAAGAATTGAACATGAGGCAAAGGAGATGGTTAGAACTTTTGAAGGATTATGACTTTGGTTTGAATTACCATCCAGGTAAGGCGAATGTGGTGGCCGATGCCTTAAGTCGGAAGTTGTTACATATGTCCGTGTTGATGGTGAAAGAATGGGAACTTTTGGAAGATTTCAGAGACTTGAGTTTGGTTTATGAAATGACGCCGGTAAGTGTGAAACTTGGTATGTTACATGTTACGAATGATTTGAAGTTAGATTTGAAGTTTTTTGATTTGATGATGAATGAGAGTGAGGATTACAAGGTTGATGATTTTGGAGTTTTGAGATTTCGCGGTCGTACTTGTATTCCCGGTGATTCAGAATTGAAAAAGATGATATTGGAGGAAGGAAACTGAAGCAACTTAAGTATTCATCCGGGTGCGAATAAGATGTATCAAGATTTGAAGAAGATCTTTAGGTGGTCCGGGTTAAAGCGGGATGTTGCTCGTTTTGTGTATTCGTGCTTGACTTGTCAGAAGTCTAAGGTGGAGCAACAGAAGCCTAGTGGATTGATGCAACCGTTAGATATTCCAGAATGGAAATGTGATAGTATATCCATGGATTTTGTTACGAGATTGCCGAATACGCAAAGAGGTCATAATGCTATTTGGGTAATTGTTGATAGGCTTACTAAATCTGCTCACTTTGTTCCGATTGATATTAGTTATCCTTTGGAAAAGTTAGCCGAGATTTATGTTCACGTGATTGTGAAGTTGCATGGGGTTCCTAAGAATATTGTGTCGGATAGAGATCCTAGATTTACATCAAGATTTTGGGAAAGTTTACAAAGTGCTTTGGGTTCTAAGTTGAGATTGAGCTCGGCGTATCATCCTCAGACGGATGGTCAAACTGAGAGAACAATTCAATCATTGGAAGACTTGTTGCGTGCTTGTGTGCTACAGCAATGTGATGCATGGGATAGTTATTTGGCATTGATTGAGTTCACCTACAATAATAGTTTTCATGCAAGTATTGGTATGGCGCCATTTGAGGCTTTGTATGGCCGGAGATGTCGAACACCTTTGTGTTGGCATGAAACCGGTGAGAGGTCGGTAGTTGGTCCGGAGTTGGTACAACAAACTACGGAGAAAGTGAAGTTTATTCGGGAGAAGATGAAGGCTTCTCAGAATAGACATAAGAGCTACCATGACAAGAGAAGGAAAGATCTTGAATTTCAAGAAGGCGACCATGTGTTTTTGAGGGTTATACCAGTTACGAGAGTGGGTCGTTCTTTGAAGTCGAAGAAGTTGACTTCTCATTTTATTGGTCCTTATCAAATTACTGCACGAGTGGGTGTTGTGGCTTATCATGTGGCGTTGCCTCTGAATCTTTCGAATTTGCATGATATGTTCCATGTTTCACAACTTCGGAAGTATGTTTCGGATCCGTCACATGTTTTTCCTATGGGCGAGGTTGAGGTGAGAGATAACCTTACGGTAGAAGTTGTACCAGTGAGGATTTTGGATCGAGAAGTTAAGAAACTTAGAGGCAAGGATATTGCGCTTGTGAAAGTAGCGTGGGGAGGCGCTTCTGAAGGCAATATGACTTGGGAATTGGAAAGTGGGATGCGAGAGTCGTATTTGGACTTGTTTGAATCAGGTAATATTTTCGAGGACGAAAATTTCTAAAGTGGAGGAGAGTTGTAAAACCCCGATTTCGATTATTTCATTTTATTGAGTGTTTTATTTGAATTGAGTAATAATTGTTTTAATTGTGAATTTGATGTGTTGTTATAGTATGTTTTAATATTTTACCGTTTCGGAGAATTTCGGGTAAAATTTAGATTGGAGGGTATTTTAGTCTTTTGATAAAATAGAATTGAGCGGAAAATTATAAGAGGAAATAGAGAGGAAAATAGATAGAAAGAAAGAAAAGAGAGTTAGAGAGAAAGAGAAGAGAAAGAGGAGGAAGAAGAGCAAAACCTAGAATCATCAAGAACCAACATCTAAGCTTTCGATTAATCGAGTAAGGGTGTGAAACTTTATTATTCTATCCATATGTATGATCATGTATGTGTCGTGTGGATTGTTTGGTAGTTTTCTACACTTTCCATTTCTGGTTGAATTTGATTTAATCAGTAGAATCGAGTTTTTAATGGTTGAAAATGAGAATAATTGGTAAAGTTTAAGTCGAGGGATGTTGGGTGGTGTTGCTGAGACGAATTGGAATAGAATCGGTTGGATTCGGTGAGTTTTAGAATTTTTGGACAGTTAGGGATTTCTGAGTTCGCTGGTTCGCCAGGCAGGTGGCAGCGAAGCTTCGCCAGGCGAAGCCTAGCGAGTGGTCAGCGAACCATGTCAGTAGCCAAATCCAGTCTTCGCTGGCAAGTTCACTGGGGGAAGGCTAGTGGCGAGGGTTCTCCAGGCGAATGAATCCAGCGAGTGGTAGCGAATACTTCCAGTAGCTTCTGACTGCCTTCGCTAGCGAGTTCGCCAGACGATGGAGGTAGCGAGCATTCGCCAGAGGCTTCGCCAAGCGAAGGTCAGCGAATGTGACAACATTTTTCTGGTTCCTATGTTTTCTTTTCCAATGTTAATTATTTGTTTCGGTTACGTTAATCCTTATCTGAATGGACGATTTGTGTGCTGTTGTGATATGTTATGCTGTGGGTAG